>OX637532.1:90361872-90371872 GCA_951800035.1 Linnaemya tessellans
CGTCAGCATTACTTCGGGGTGGTCCCACTTTCGGCATTAGGCCGTATTCTCCGTTGTCCTGCGTCCAGGTTCCGCATTGGCAAAGGTAGCCCTCTCCACATTCATCACATCATGCAGATCTATCTTCTTAGCCCGTAGGATCCGTTCGCAGTAGTTAGCCACGGCGTTCCAATGGGTCTGATCAGTGATCATCTTTTCGGTCAAGTTCTCGGCCGTGAATTGGCCGACTTGTTCCTTCAGAGTTTCTCGTTCGGTCGCCCAGCGCGTACAGGCAAAGAATGTATGCTCCGCGTCGTCAGTGACTTCTGTGCTTTCATACACACAAAAGACTGTGCTGCATTTGCCCATTCTGTGAAGGTATTTGCGGAAGTAACCGTGGCCAGATAGCAGTTGAGTTAGGTAATAATTTACCTCGCCGCATTTCCTGTTTATCCATCTGCTAATGTCCGGGATAAGTCTTGCCGTCCATCTTCCACACGTTGCCACATTCCACTGTGTATTCCACTCGAAAATAGTACTTTCTCTCGCATTATCTGATGGTCCGGAATGGTTCGATTTCCTTTCCCATATTCGCTTACGCTCCAGTGCCAATAGATCTATGGGGATCATGCTGGCTATTACCAACACCGCGGGCCCTGATACCGTACGATATGCGGACGACACCCGAAGTGCGGCTGTCCTCTGCGCGGCCAGCAGACTCTTAGCCCTTCGCTTCACTTTTAGCGTGTCAGCCCATACTTCACATCCGTAGAGAAGTATGCTGTTGTTTACCTCCATAAGAAGCCTGCGTTTGCTAGAAATTGGTCCTCCAGTGTTCGCCATTAGTCTGCTGAGCTGTGCCGTTATTTGCGCTGCCTTTGTCGTTGCTTGTTTCAACTGCTCCGCGTATGTGAGCTTTGAATCCAGCCGAACGCCCAGATACTCGATGTATGCTTTCGTGCGTATGATATCATCTTCTATCCTCATGTTCACCTCTGTTGGTATTTGGCGTGTAGTGAGCAGCAGAAGCTCCGTTTTCTGCATCGCCAGCTGTAATCCGTGCTCGTTTAACCACGTCCTGACTCTGATCATCACTTGCCTGAGTCTGCGTTCTGCTTCACACGCGTCTCTTGCCGTAATGACTGCCGCTATGTCGTCCGCATAGCCAACTAGAAATGTATCTGGTGGCATTTCGATGCGCAGTATCTCGTCGTACGTAATGTTCCATAAGTCCGGGCCCAATATGGAGCCTTGTGCTGCCCCCGCCGTCACGTTGACTCTTCGTATCCCATTGCTTGTGTTGTAGATAAGCACTCTTTCCTTAAGGTAATCATTTATTACCCTTCTAAGGTACTGCGGTATGGCGAATTTCTGGCCCAAGGCATGCATGACATCACACCATCTCAGACTGTTGAAGGCGTTCTTAACGTCCAGTGTTGCTAACAGAACTACTGGCCATAACAACAATATTAACAACAATACAAATAATAATAATAATAATAATAATAATAACAACAATAATAATAATGGTAATGGTAATATAAATAATACTACACAGCAAAAGACATATAAGTCATTGACTTATATATCTGGAATATCAGAAAGATTAGTAAAATCTAAAATTTACGATTCAGAGAAATATAGAATAGCTCACAAGACATATAATAAATATTAGTGATAAGGTATTTCATAAAAATAATATAAATAAAATTAAAGACATTTTAGAATATAATAATTTCCCAAAGAGTTTAATAATTAAATTAATATATCAATATAGAGATAGAAGAACAAATAACAATAATAATAATAACAACAATATTAACAACAATACAAATAATAATAATAATAATAACAACAATAATAATAATGGTAATGGTAATGGTAATATAAATAATACTACACAGCAAAAGACATATAAGTCATTGACTTATATATCTGGAATATCAGAAAGATTAGTAAAATCTAAAATTTACGATTCAGAGAAATATAGAATAGCTCACAAGACATATAATAAATATTAGTGATAAGGTATTTCATAAAAATAATATAAATAAAATTAAAGACATTTTAGAATATAATAATTTCCCAAAGAGTTTAATAATTAAATTAATATATCAATATAGAGATAGAAGAACAAATAACAATAATAATAATAACAACAATATTAACAACAATACAAATAATAATAATAATAATAATAATAATAATAATAACAACAATAATAATAATGGTAATGGTAATGGTAATATAAATAATACTACACAGCAAAAGACACATAAGTCATTGACTTATATATCTGGAATATCAGAAAGATTAGTAAAATCTAAAATTTACGATTCAGAGAAATATAGAATAGCTCACAAGACATATAATAAATATTAGTGATAAGGTATTTCATAAAAATAATATAAATAAAATTAAAGACATTTTAGAATATAATAATTTCGCAAAGAGTTTAATAATTAAATTAATATATCAATATAGAGATAGAAGAACAAATAACAATAATAATAATAACAACAATATTAACAACAATACAAATAATAATAATAATAATAATAATAATAACAACAATAATAATAATGGTAATGGTAATGGTAATATAAATAATACTACACAGCAAAAGACATATAAGTCATTGACTTATATATCTGGAATATCAGAAAGATTAGTAAAATCTAAAATTTACGATTCAGAGAAATATAGAATAGCTCACAAGACATATAATAAATATTAGTGATAAGGTATTTCATAAAAATAATATAAATAAAATTAAAGACATTTTAGAATATAATAATTTCCCAAAGAGTTTAATAATTAAATTAATATATCAATATAGAGATAGAAGAACAAATAACAATAATAATAATAACAACAATATTAACAACAATACAAATAATAATAATAATAATAATAATAATAATAATAACAACAATAATAATAATGGTAATGGTAATGGTAATATAAATAATACTACACAGCAAAAGACATATAAGTCATTGACTTATATATCTGGAATATCAGAAAGATTAGTAAAATCTAAAATTTACGATTCAGAGAAATATAGAATAGCTCACAAGACATATAATAAATATTAGTGATAAGGTATTTCATAAAAATAATATAAATAAAATTAAAGACATTTTAGAATATAATAATTTCCCAAAGAGTTTAATAATTAAATTAATATATCAATATAGAGATAGAAGAACAAATAACAATAATAATAATAATAACAACAATATTAACAACAATACAAATAATAATAATAATAATAATAACAACAATAATAATAATGGTAATGGTAATATAAATAATACTACACAGCAAAAGACATATAAGTCATTGACTTATATATCTGGAATATCAGAAAGATTAGTAAAATCTAAAATTTACGATTCAGAGAAATATAGAATAGCTCACAAGACATATAATAAATATTAGTGATAAGGTATTTCATAAAAATAATATAAATAAAATTAAAGACATTTTAGAATATAATAATTTCCCAAAGAGTTTAATAATTAAATTAATATATCAATATAGAGATAGAAGAACAAATAACAATAATAATAATAACAACAATATTAACAACAATACAAATAATAATAATAATAATAATAATAACAACAATAATAATAATGGTAATGGTAATATAAATAATACTACACAGCAAAAGACATATAAGTCATTGACTTATATATCTGGAATATCAGAAAGATTAGTAAAATCTAAAATTTACGATTCAGAGAAATATAGAATAGCTCACAAGACATATAATAAATATTAGTGATAAGGTATTTCATAAAAATAATATAAATAAAATTAAAGACATTTTAGAATATAATAATTTCCCAAAGAGTTTAATAATTAAATTAATATATCAATATAGAGATAGAAGAACAAATAACAATAATAATAATAACAACAATATTAACAACAATACAAATAATAATAATAATAATAACAACAATAATAATAATGGTAATGGTAATGGTAATATAAATAATACTACACAGCAAAAGACATATAAGTCATTGACTTATATATCTGGAATATCAGAAAGATTAGTAAAATCTAAAATTTACGATTCAGAGAAATATAGAATAGCTCACAAGACATATAATAAATATTAGTGATAAGGTATTTCATAAAAATAATATAAATAAAATTAAAGACATTTTAGAATATAATAATTTCCCAAAGAGTTTAATAATTAAATTAATATATCAATATAGAGATAGAAGAACAAATAACAATAATAATAATAACAACAATATTAACAACAATACAAATAATAATAATAATAATAATAATAATAACAACAATAATAATAATGGTAATGGTAATGGTAATATAAATAATACTACACAGCAAAAGACATATAAGTCATTGACTTATATATCTGGAATATCAGAAAGATTAGTAAAATCTAAAATTTACGATTCAGAGAAATATAGAATAGCTCACAAGACATATAATAAATATTAGTGATAAGGTATTTCATAAAAATAATATAAATAAAATTAAAGACATTTTAGAATATAATAATTTCCCAAAGAGTTTAATAATTAAATTAATATATCAATATAGAGATAGAAGAACAAATAACAATAATAATAATAACAACAATATTAACAACAATACAAATAATAATAATAATAATAATAATAACAACAATAATAATAATGGTAATGGTAATGGTAATATAAATAATACTACACAGCAAAAGACATATAAGTCATTGACTTATATATCTGGAATATCAGAAAGATTAGTAAAATCTAAAATTTACGATTCAGAGAAATATAGAATAGCTCACAAGACATATAATAAATATTAGTGATAAGGTATTTCATAAAAATAATATAAATAAAATTAAAGACATTTTAGAATATAATAATTTCCCAAAGAGTTTAATAATTAAATTAATATATCAATATAGAGATAGAAGAACAAATAACAATAATAATAATAACAACAATACAAATAATAATAATAATAATAATAATAATAATAATAATAACAACAATAATAATAATGGTAATGGTAATATAAATAATACTACACAGCAAAAGACATATAAGTCATTGACTTATATATCTGGAATATCAGAAAGATTAGTAAAATCTAAAATTTACGATTCAGAGAAATATAGAATAGCTCACAAGACATATAATAAATATTAGTGATAAGGTATTTCATAAAAATAATATAAATAAAATTAAAGACATTTTAGAATATAATAATTTCCCAAAGAGTTTAATAATTAAATTAATATATCAATATAGAGATAGAAGAACAAATAACAATAATAATAATAACAACAATATTAACAACAATACAAATAATAATAATAATAATAATAATAATAATAATAATAACAACAATAATAATAATGGTAATGGTAATGGTAATATAAATAATACTACACAGCAAAAGACATATAAGTCATTGACTTATATATCTGGAATATCAGAAAGATTAGTAAAATCTAAAATTTACGATTCAGAGAAATATAGAATAGCTCACAAGACATATAATAAATATTAGTGATAAGGTATTTCATAAAAATAATATAAATAAAATTAAAGACATTTTAGAATATAATAATTTCCCAAAGAGTTTAATAATTAAATTAATATATCAATATAGAGATAGAAGAACAAATAACAATAATAATAATAACAACAATATTAACAACAATACAAATAATAATAATAATAATAACAACAATAATAATAATGGTAATGGTAATATAAATAATACTACACAGCAAAAGACATATAAGTCATTGACTTATATATCTGGAATATCAGAAAGATTAGTAAAATCTAAAATTTACGATTCAGAGAAATATAGAATAGCTCACAAGACATATAATAAATATTAGTGATAAGGTATTTCATAAAAATAATATAAATAAAATTAAAGACATTTTAGAATATAATAATTTCCCAAAGAGTTTAATAATTAAATTAATATATCAATATAGAGATAGAAGAACAAATAACAATAATAATAATAACAACAATATTAACAACAATACAAATAATAATAATAATAATAATAATAATAATAATAATAATAACAACAATAATAATAATGGTAATGGTAATGGTAATATAAATAATACTACACAGCAAAAGACATATAAGTCATTGACTTATATATCTGGAATATCAGAAAGATTAGTAAAATCTAAAATTTACGATTCAGAGAAATATAGAATAGCTCACAAGACATATAATAAATATTAGTGATAAGGTATTTCATAAAAATAATATAAATAAAATTAAAGACATTTTAGAATATAATAATTTCCCAAAGAGTTTAATAATTAAATTAATATATCAATATAGAGATAGAAGAACAAATAACAATAATAATAATAACAACAATATTAACAACAATACAAATAATAATAATAATAATAATAATAATAATAATAACAACAATAATAATAATGGTAATGGTAATGGTAATATAAATAATACTACACAGCAAAAGACATATAAGTCATTGACTTATATATCTGGAATATCAGAAAGATTAGTAAAATCTAAAATTTACGATTCAGAGAAATATAGAATAGCTCACAAGACATATAATAAATATTAGTGATAAGGTATTTCATAAAAATAATATAAATAAAATTAAAGACATTTTAGAATATAATAATTTCCCAAAGAGTTTAATAATTAAATTAATAAATCAATATAGAGATAGAAGAACAAATAACAATAATAATAATAACAACAATATTAACAACAATACAAATAATAATAATAATAATAATAATAATAACAACAATAATAATAATGGTAATGGTAATATAAATAATACTACACAGCAAAAGACATATAAGTCATTGACTTATATATCTGGAATATCAGAAAGATTAGTAAAATCTAAAATTTACGATTCAGAGAAATATAGAATAGCTCACAAGACATATAATAAATATTAGTGATAAGGTATTTCATAAAAATAATATAAATAAAATTAAAGACATTTTAGAATATAATAATTTCCCAAAGAGTTTAATAATTAAATTAATATATCAATATAGAGATAGAAGAACAAATAACAATAATAATAATAACAACAATATTAACAACAATACAAATAATAATAATAATAATAATAATAATAACAACAATAATAATAATGGTAATGGTAATGGTAATATAAATAATACTACACAGCAAAAGACATATAAGTCATTGACTTATATATCTGGAATATCAGAAAGATTAGTAAAATCTAAAATTTACGATTCAGAGAAATATAGAATAGCTCACAAGACATATAATAAATATTAGTGATAAGGTATTTCATAAAAATAATATAAATAAAATTAAAGACATTTTAGAATATAATAATTTCCCAAAGAGTTTAATAATTAAATTAATATATCAATATAGAGATAGAAGAACAAATAACAATAATAATAATAACAACAATATTAACAACAATACAAATAATAATAATAATAATAATAATAATAATAATAATAATAATAACAACAATAATAATAATGGTAATGGTAATATAAATAATACTACACAGCAAAAGACATATAAGTCATTGACTTATATATCTGGAATATCAGAAAGATTAGTAAAATCTAAAATTTACGATTCAGAGAAATATAGAATAGCTCACAAGACATATAATAAATATTAGTGATAAGGTATTTCATAAAAATAATATAAATAAAATTAAAGACATTTTAGAATATAATAATTTCCCAAAGAGTTTAATAATTAAATTAATATATCAATATAGAGATAGAAGAACAAATAACAATAATAATAATAACAACAATATTAACAACAATACAAATAATAATAATAATAACAACAATAATAATAATGGTAATGGTAATGGTAATATAAATAATACTACACAGCAAAAGACATATAAGTCATTGACTTATATATCTGGAATATCAGAAAGATTAGTAAAATCTAAAATTTACGATTCAGAGAAATATAGAATAGCTCACAAGACATATAATAAATATTAGTGATAAGGTATTTCATAAAAATAATATAAATAAAATTAAAGACATTTTAGAATATAATAATTTCCCAAAGAGTTTAATAATTAAATTAATATATCAATATAGAGATAGAAGAACAAATAACAATAATAATAATAACAACAATATTAACAACAATACAAATAATAATAATAATAATAATAATAATAATAATAATAATAATAATAATAACAACAATAATAATAATGGTAATGGTAATATAAATAATACTACACAGCAAAAGACATATAAGTCATTGACTTATATATCTGGAATATCAGAAAGATTAGTAAAATCTAAAATTTACGATTCAGAGAAATATAGAATAGCTCACAAGACATATAATAAATATTAGTGATAAGGTATTTCATAAAAATAATATAAATAAAATTAAAGACATTTTAGAATATAATAATTTCCCAAAGAGTTTAATAATTAAATTAATATATCAATATAGAGATAGAAGAACAAATAACAATAATAATAATAACAACAATATTAACAACAATACAAATAATAATAATAATAATAATAATAACAACAATAATAATAATGGTAATGGTAATGGTAATATAAATAATACTACACAGCAAAAGACATATAAGTCATTGACTTATATATCTGGAATATCAGAAAGATTAGTAAAATCTAAAATTTACGATTCAGAGAAATATAGAATAGCTCACAAGACATATAATAAATATTAGTGATAAGGTATTTCATAAAAATAATATAAATAAAATTAAAGACATTTTAGAATATAATAATTTCCCAAAGAGTTTAATAATTAAATTAATATATCAATATAGAGATAGAAGAACAAATAACAATAATAATAATAACAACAATATTAACAACAATACAAATAATAATAATAATAATAATAACAACAATAATAATAATGGTAATGGTAATGGTAATATAAATAATACTACACAGCAAAAGACATATAAGTCATTGACTTATATATCTGGAATATCAGAAAGATTAGTAAAATCTAAAATTTACGATTCAGAGAAATATAGAATAGCTCACAAGACATATAATAAATATTAGTGATAAGGTATTTCATAAAAATAATATAAATAAAATTAAAGACATTTTAGAATATAATAATTTCCCAAAGAGTTTAATAATTAAATTAATATATCAATATAGAGATAGAAGAACAAATAACAATAATAATAATAACAACAATATTAACAACAATACAAATAATAATAATAATAATAATAATAATAATAATAATAATAATAATAACAACAATAATAATAATGGTAATGGTAATATAAATAATACTACACAGCAAAAGACATATAAGTCATTGACTTATATATCTGGAATATCAGAAAGATTAGTAAAATCTAAAATTTACGATTCAGAGAAATATAGAATAGCTCACAAGACATATAATAAATATTAGTGATAAGGTATTTCATAAAAATAATATAAATAAAATTAAAGACATTTTAGAATATAATAATTTCCCAAAGAGTTTAATAATTAAATTAATATATCAATATAGAGATAGAAGAACAAATAACAATAATAATAATAACAACAATATTAACAACAATACAAATAATAATAATAATAATAATAATAATAATAATAATAACAACAATAATAATAATGGTAATGGTAATGGTAATATAAATAATACTACACAGCAAAAGACATATAAGTCATTGACTTATATATCTGGAATATCAGAAAGATTAGTAAAATCTAAAATTTACGATTCAGAGAAATATAGAATAGCTCACAAGACATATAATAAATATTAGTGATAAGGTATTTCATAAAAATAATATAAATAAAATTAAAGACATTTTAGAATATAATAATTTCCCAAAGAGTTTAATAATTAAATTAATATATCAATATAGAGATAGAAGAACAAATAACAATAATAATAATAACAGCAATATTAACAACAATACAAATAATAATAATAATAATAATAATAATAAT